>JAKTOW010000036.1:0-20410 GCA_030557285.1 Sungouiella pseudointermedia
CAGATGAAGTCTCACCAAAACTGGTTGCAGATGTCTCAGATGAAGACTCACCAGAGCTGGTTGCAGATGTCTCAGATGAAGTCTCACCAGAGCTGGTTGCAGATGTCTCAGATGAAGACTCACCAGAGCTGGTTGCAGATGCCTCAGATGAAGTCTCACCAAAACTGGTTGCAGATGTCACATCAGAGGACTCACCAGAGCTGGTTGCAGATGTCTCAGAAGAAGTCTCACCAGAGCTGGTTTCAAATGTCTCAGAGGTTGAAGAAGCCTCTGAAGTTGCCTCAGAAGACATGGTAGCAGACTGAGTTTCAGAAGCTCCTTGGTTGTCATCAGGAACATTATTGGTATTTGTAGGGAGCGGATCTTCTCCAACCTGAAGAAGTTGAGCATTCTGTGCAACGAAATTGGGTCCCAATGCGGATGAAGAGAATGTGTATGTGGTAGATACCCCCGAGACGGAGACAATAGTGACAGTTAAGGAGTTAGCATAAACGGCATTACTTGAGTCGGTAATGGATCCCAATATAGTGATCTTGAAGGTGTCGTCCTGGGAAATGGCAGTCTGATAAGTGGAAGTGAGGGAAAAGGCTGAGCAGACGTTAACCGTGGAGATCAGAGATCCTCCCACAAGAACATTAAATGGATCATACTGATTACCAACGATTGCGCTAACACTGCCGCAATCGAGGTCGTAGTTTGATCCTGAGTTGGTGGAGATAGCAACCAGAGCAAATGGACCAGGAACATAAAGTTCCCAAGAAAGTGGATCACCACTAAACTTTTCAAATGGATAAATGGTGGGCTGAGGAGTGAAATTCAAGTCAAAGGTGAAGTCCCCATTTGGAGTAGAGAAAACGAAGGGCTGCACTGTTGGAGTGGAAAGATCCACCTGTTCTTCACGCTTTCTAAGTGGCAGCAGTGAGCTTCTCAAGTTCACCAAGAAGAAAAACTGACCATCCAAAGGTTTCCCTTCTTTAAAGAAATAGTCGGTAAACGAGATCGTGAAAACATTTTCAGAGGTGCCAGTCACAGTGGCCGCTTTAACTCCACCAACAGTTATGTCCAATGGTGAGACAAAACCGTACAAAACAGTAGGAATTGTGAATTGAGAAGTTGCTCCCTCTGTTGGAGGATCATCAGAATGTAAGACCACAGTGATAGCGAAAATACTATCTGCGCTTGCCTTCAGAGATTTAGAACTGGTATCAACGAAAGACAAGCTCTGTACAACATCAATACCCGTTGGCTGGATAGGATTTCCAATAGGCAGTGCTGTTCGCAAAGAGACAGAAGTGGCTTTGGTTGTTCTGATAGATTCAAACGACGACGAGGATGAGGACAAGGGCAACGATGTGAGCAGCTCAGACGAAGATTCAGATGAAGTCTCAGAGGATGTCTCAGAGGAACTCTGAGATGAAGGTTCAGAGGATCTCTCAGATGAACTCCCAGAGGAAGTCTGAGATGAAGTCTCAGATGAAGTCTCAGATGAAGTCTCAGATGAAGTCTCAGAGAAAGTCAGAGATGAACTCTCAGAGGATGTCTCAGAGGATCTCTCAGAGGATGTCTGAGATGAACTCTCAGAGGATGTCTCAGAGGATGTCACAGAGGAACTCTCAGATGAAGTCACAGAGAAAGTCTGAGATGAACTCTCAGAGGATGTCTCAGAGGATGTCACAGAGGAACTCTCAGATGAAGTCACAGAGGATCTATCAGATGAACTCTCAGAGGATGTCTGAGATGAACTCTCAGAGGAACTCTCGGAGGATGTCTGAGATGAACTCTCAGAGGATGTCTGAGATGAACTCTCAGAGGATGTCTCAGAGGATGTCACAGAGGAACTCTCAGATGAAGTCACAGAGGAACTCTCAGAGGATCTCTCAGAGGATGTCTCAGATGAACTCTCAAGTGAAGTCACAGAGGAAGTCTCAGAGGAACTCTGAGATGAAGGTTCAGAGGATCTCTCAGATGAACTCTCAGAGGAAGTCTGAGATGAAGTCTCAGATGAAGTCTCAGATGAAGTCTCAGAGAAAGTCAGAGAGGAACTCTCAGAGGAAGTCTCAGAGGATCTCTCAGATGAAGTCACAGAGGAAGTCTGAGATGAACTCTCAGAGGAAGTCTGAGATGAACTCTCAGAGGAAGTCTGAGATGAACTCTCAGAGGAAGTCTGAGATGAACTCTCAGAGGAAGTCTCAGAGGATGTCACAGAGGAACTCTCAGATGAAGTCACAGAGGAACTCTCAGATGAAGTCACAGAGGAACTCTCAGATGAAGTCACAGAGGAACTCTCAGAGGATCTCTCAGAGGATGTCTCAGATGAACTCTCAAGTGAAGTCACAGAGGAAGTCTCAGAGGAACTCTGAGATGAAGGTTCAGAGGATCTCTCAGATGAACTCTCAGAGGAAGTCTGAGATGAAGTCTCAGATGAAGTCTCAGATGAAGTCTCAGAGAAAGTCAGAGAGGAACTCTCAGAGGAAGTCTCAGAGGATCTCTCAGATGAAGTCACAGAGGAAGTCTGAGATGAACTCTCAGAGGAAGTCTGAGATGAACTCTCAGAGGAAGTCTGAGATGAACTCTCAGAGGAAGTCTGAGATGAACTCTCAGAGGAAGTCTCAGAGGATGTCACAGAGGAACTCTCAGATGAAGTCACAGAGGAACTCTCAGATGAAGTCACAGAGGAACTCTCAGATGAAGTCACAGAGGAACTCTCAGAGGATCTCTCAGAGGATGTCTCAGATGAACTCTCAAGTGAAGTCACAGAGGAAGTCTCAGAGGAACTCTCAGATGAAGGTTCAGAGGATCTCTCAGATGAACTCTCAGAGGATGTCTCAGATGAACTCTCAAGTGAAGTCACAGAGGAAGTTTCAGAGGATCTCTCAGATGAACTCTCAGAGGAACTCTGAGATGAAGTCTCAGATGAAGACTCAGAGAAAGTCAGAGATGAAGTTTCAGATGAAGTTGCTGACGACCTTTCTGACGAAGTTTGTGATGAGGTTACTGACAAACTCTCGGTTGAAGTCTCTGAAGAGGTTTCTGACGATGTTTCAGATAAAGATGTAGCCGATTCATTTAACGAGGATTCTGGTGAACTGTCTGATGAACTTTCGGCAGACGTCTCGATAGAAGTTTGGGGGATGGTGCCTGCACTGGAAGTCGATTCGCCCAAAAGAGATGGGGCCAGCGAGAATGACAGATCAGAAGTTGGAGTTATACTGACTCCACTGTAGGTAGAGTTACTCCACAGAAAGGTGGGGTGTGCACTCTGGGTTTCAGAAGTTTCATTTGTGAACCCACGAGGTTTGAATAGGTGTAGTCGTGGAACCTCGGGTTCTGGAGATTCGGTATCTCTTCTTCGAAGGATACTGATGAGTGCCAAAGCATCACTCAGTGCTAGCTGGGCGAACACAGCGAGTGCCAAAGCGACCTTCATTTTTGGGTATAAGTTCTTGATAGCGCTCTCATCACTTGGAGAACATCTGGTCTTATATTACAATTTCAGAAGAGTGCCAAAATGAAATAAAACGGGCACTGCACTGATTGCGCGCATGAATATGCACCTCGTGCATGGACAAACATAACAGGGAAAACAATTCATTTTTGAGAGAAGGAAGGGTAACCCTTTAAATTTAACAATTAGGTGGTCGTATACTGTTCTAATGGGACTTACTAACTCAATAGGAGATGATATAAAGGATCGAAGTACATCAGGTTTCTAACTTGCCAGTTTCTGCAAGATTGGTAATGCCCAAAAAATATGTCTATGTGCAGTATGTTATGTATAGTCTTCGGAAATTATTTTGATTTAGTCGACTAACTCCACCCCCCGCCGGATTAGCAGAATTGGAGTCAATTTCAGCTAGCTATATTGGCACAGCATTGATGAAGATGTAGCCAGTAGTAGTGGCCTCTACAGCCATTACGCTCCTGAAAGTCCTGTCCGCATATACTATCTCTACAGTCCCTTCTGTGACCCTAAACTACTTGATTCTTGCTGGTTCAGGGTACGATGGACACAAATCCAAGCTCCCCATGAAGGTCGGCAATCTCGGAGAAGTATGAATTCCGAGCTGCAAATGTACTTAGAATGCTTGAATGCTTGAATGCTCGTAAGGTCAGCCAAAAATAGTTCGAAACATCTGAAAAACGAAATATCGAAATTTCGTATACGTTGCAAATCTTTTCTAAAAAATCCAAACCATCGGAGGATAGCGAAAGGTGTAGCTGGTACCACGACCCCAAAACAATAGCTAAATGCATCTCAATGCAATAAAACTGAGGATGCGCATCAGTAAGATTGTTCTCGTAGTTATGTAGCGGACGCGTTAGAGGTCGCATCGCGTGATAAATCCTAAGTGCATAACAAGAGGACAAAAGGCACCTGGCCCCTAACGAGCAGATACAAGCAAGTGTTGCGCATAAGTGGAGACCTGACTTGCAATTCCGTACTTGTGGTGCTATTTCCCTTCATTTGCTATCTTTTCCGAACCCCCACTAACCCTTGTTGGTGTTCCAACTTCAAAAACCCTTCGTATGACTATGCCTAAAAATCCGAGGCACCGCTTTCTCCTGAAACGAACGAATAACGGTAGTGAATAGAGTGTGAGTTCTTGACAGGAGGTAGTGGTTTGTTTTCGATGTTTCGGTAACCGATAATCGAAGATGATGATAAGTGCGCGGGAATATGTTTCGAGACGAAGTAAACTCCTTATCATGAGGAAATTGCCAACCCATACGTAAACCTGTCTATTCTCAGACACTTGAAAAGTAAGCCACTTTAAAAGTACACTACAGTCGAATGATTAGAGGGATGCTATTGTGGGCTGATAACAAGCCAATATGTTACACTGCATCCAAATGCAAAGTTATCAAAGTGCTGATTCGAGACATACAGCGTAGTTGGAACCGACAAGAACTTAAATTCTTTGCTCAGAGACGTCACAATTCCTAAAGATCGCCTTCCACACTCTACACCCTCAAGGTTTACCACTATGTACCATTCTGAAAGGGAGTCTTCGTGTCGTATTAGCATCCACTTGATTTAGCCCAATGAGTAATGGATTACGCAACTCGTATGGTCGCCCCGTTTACCTTTGACTTATGTATAAACATGTAGAAATGCATACAGGGCCACCTTGGTGCCGAGAATGACGGAGGTAGCGAGTCAGCTCAATCCGCTGTAGGGATCTCCAACATGTAAAATAGCAGTAACCCGCAAAACCTCACATTTATTCGATCAGTTGATGGATATGGCCAGTTCTGTTCCATTGATCGTCTCGTGGTGTTCTTGGACCATTTTGATGAATTTTTCTTTTTCCGCTTCTGTAGTACAAAAGCTCTACTCAGGATTATTCCCTATTTTATTTGGGTAAGTAAGAAGAGCCTAGATATTAATTATCAGGATACAAAACCTGAAGTGAGCCACTGCCAATTCCAGTGTGTTTTTTTGTCTCCAGGATCTTTAGATTGCAACATCAACCACATAGTAGACTAAGCTCGGTTGTACTCTTCAACAGTACTATAGATATGGAAACTTGAGGCACCAAGCAAGTAATTATTGAGTTTCTCTACTTGCTTCTCAATCTTATGTGCTCTTTAGATTTATTTTCGCCTTGTTCACGTCTTCCAAACTGTAACCGGGTGTCCCTGTGAAAGTACAGATAAAAATGAACCCCAAAAGAATGATGCAGCAGTTCACAAAATGACACTTTCACTAGTGGCATTCACAGCAATTGGTAAATAGCTTTTTGTAAACACGCAGCTACAGCAGCTTTTCAAGAGAATAATGCAACTTTCACTCCGTCCCGCAATATACGCCGAAATTACAACCTAAGATTCTCCAACTTAGGATCCAAAAGTAGGGAATACGGAAAACATATATGGCATGAAAATAAAGACCCACTTTTCAGAAGATTTTGTTTGCTAGGAAATACATTACAATACATTTTCCGAAGTCCGGAGTAGACATAAGGTATATCATATACAATACTACAAGAAACAAAATCGCAATAATTACCACTACTGTGCAAAAATCAACAAAAGAAGAGAAATCAAATATTTTGCAGATTATGATCACCTTGCTGCTTCTTCTACCGGGTATGGACAGAGGAGATATTAGGAGCAAGTTTTAAAGACCATTCGACGGATGAATTGAATTTGGGTTGAACAACAGCGTAAAGCAGGGTCTGTGCGTAAATCCACGCATCGCGTCATGCTGCAGAGATCCCCCCACAAATCAGTTTATGAGATCTACCGTACGCAGCATATCCCTGAATTTGCAGCCAAATCCAAGCTTGAGATGGATGAACGGATCAATTCTCACAATATGCGATATCTAAACATCTGATCTTACTAAAAAAATAGTACCTGCTTGTTTCATTCCCATCTCGACTAAAGAGCACAGTTCGGATGAAACATGATGCTGCCTTCTTGATTGGTTATCAGCATGACAATACTACTTCACGCCCCGCCATATTAGTAATGATATTCACAATATTAATTGCCTATTAAACCTATTTATGTTGTAGACTAAGCCGATTATTTTGTAGCCTCTATCAGTGGCACTTTTCAGGAGAAACCTTTACCTCCCAAAATACCAACCCACCCCTAACGAAAAGTAGGTCGCTTATTATGTGTGGGGTTGGACCCTTGTTTCTATCCTGTATTTCAAGTGTCTTCATGACCCCATTCTTTTAAACACTTAGTGCTTATAGTAAAGTTTACAATCCGTCAATCATCCTCCCCAAGGTTATCGGTAAATGAGGTTGATAACTGGTGCCATTATTGGCTTGGGAGCTGCTGGTATCTACTACACCAAGTTCTATTCCCCTTCACACGCTGGCCTCCCTGGAATATTAGGGTGGACAAACCTCAAACTAAAGGAGTCCAACCAAATTACCAAGGATGCTAAAAAGTACGTCTTCGAGCTCAACGACCCAGAAGTTTCGTCTGGAATTACTGTAGGATCATTTGTGGTGGCAAGAGTCAAGACACCAGAGGGAACAGTACTTCGGCCCTATACTCCAATTTCTGATGTTGACCAGAAAGGCGAAATAGAATTTGCAATAAAGACATATGAAAAGGGGAAGCTGTCCAAATTTTTGTCAACCTTGCAACCTGGGGATGAAGTTTCATTCAAGGGTCCAATCTCGTCTTTCCTGTGGAAGCCCAATGAGTTTAAACAAGTCTATCTCATTGGAGGAGGTGCTGGAATTACGCCATTGTACCAGCTACTCAAAGCCATTGTGAAAAATCCCAACGACTCTACCAAAGTAGACTTGATATATTCCTCAAGTTCCGATGATATAATGTTGCGTGATGAGATAGATGATTTGGTGAAGTCTTCTGACAAGGCCCAGGTTCATTATTTCGTGAGTGAGGCCAAAAAGGACTGGAAAGGTCTCCATGGCCGAATTGATAAGCAATTTTTGCAGGAGAATTTGCCTTCTCCTTCGGACGATGTAATGGTCTTTGTTTGTGGACCACCAGGATTTTATGAAACGATTTGTGGGGGTAAACCTAATCCGATTTTGCAAGGTAGAATTGGGGGGATTTTGTCTGAATTAGGATACACCAAGAAAAATGTGCATAAGTTTTGAGGCCCTGAGATACTATTCCTTAGGCATGAATAACGAGAATATTGATTTCATACAAATAGCTCTTACAAAGGTCGCCGAGAATTCCAGTTATTGCTGTTATGGATCTTTTTGAATCTAGACCTTCTTTCCCAGCAGGAGATGTCCACGTCTCTCATGTGTTTCTGACGTCCATGGAAGTTATCGGAGTACTGTAGGTTGTTTTTCTCACAAAAGCATAGAGGTTGACGAGGTAAACTTAAGTCTCCCCAGTGTCTGACCGCCTCAATGCACCTTTTTGAAAATAATCATTGTGTTTGCGCATGCTAGAATTTCGCTTTGGTTGATCTCGAATACGTTTGACAAGCTAGAGGACCATCCGTCTGAGCGTGTAGAGCATACATTAGCTCAATTCCACGTGTTATTATGGGTGTTTATAGAAGCAAAGCCGTTCTCCTAGTTGGTACTGATAGAAAGGTAAATCATTCCCGTCAGAAGTATCCCTCAAGTTCTATAGGAAACTGTTAATGAGCCAGCAATTGACCGCTCTTGGAAGAAGAAGCAGATTGTTATCAAAAAAATGTTACTCATTCCCAGAAAGTGACCGGTATCTCATTACCGGGCCTAAGGGAAGTTCAAAGGAAACCAGCACGTATGCTTGAATTTAGACACGAATCTCTTCATGTTGAGCCATGTAAGCAACCATGGAGTCAAATTCTTGCATGGAGGCAGCAAAATTATCAAAATTAACCCGCCTCTTGTTTTCCATATAGTAATAGACCGAGTTTTCCAAGGCGCCAAGGGGGTCAAAGTGTATAAGGTGAAATCTGACATAATCCATCCACATGTTTGAATTCCTCAGCATATAGAATCCACCGAAGATGCAAATACAGCAATAGACGAAGATAGTACGTAACGCAAAAGGATGACGAGCTCTCACAAGAATTGCATATTCTAATGGCACAGTGTAGAGCATTCGGAAGATGGGTATAGGGTAGCCTTTATAAATGGCAAAGCTGAAGCAGTTCTCCATCATCGTGAGGAACTCTTCGAATATTTCATTTTCGTGGCTTGTTTTCGAATTTATTTCCGCAAATCCGTCATCTTCCAAATAATAATCATGTAGCTCCAACCTCAACTGACCCACGATGGCACTCCGGAACACAGGAGTTCCAAAGATACCCAGTGTCAAATTCCCAATTAAGAGGCCCAAGAGAGTAAACTGGTATTTTTGTTCGTCTATTAGCTTTTTTATACTTCCTGCAAAGCTCAATATGTCCAGTGGTGGATCACTTTCAAAATCTACCACAGGCATGACCAGATGCGGATGAAGTCCCAAAAACGCAAAAATAAGCGAACCAGAGAAGAAAAACAGCTGTTCCAGTATCAGACACAGATTGCTGGACTGCTCCACCGTTTTTGAAAAGTAGGAGGCGGTTTTCGAATAGATATTATCTGGGCCACTATCGGCCACTGCCAGATTTTCAAAAGCGTGCCAATTATTGCTGCTAAGTTCAGATTCCTCACTTGACCATTCTATTTTGTCCAGGTCAAGAACTTCATCGACATTTGAGTAATCCCAGAGGTTGAGGCATGCAAAAGCAAAAACAGACTGTCTGACCACATCCAGCGAACTGAATTCCTTTGGAAGCAAACATCGCCAGATATTATCGACTTCCTTATTCACATCGAAAGAGAAAAGAGGAATGCAAGCGTCGTTGAAGAATCGTAGGAGACGATACTCGAATCGAGTCATGTTCATCTGTGTTGCTGCAGAATTGTACAGATAGACCGTGGCACCGGTCAATGTTATCTTCTGCGAAGATACAGAGTCCAGATTTGAACCATTGATCCCACTTGCAGTGCCAGTGAATTGCTCATGAGCTTCTGTTGGTGTACTATCGGTAAGATACTCACAATGGCGATTGGTGGCTACACAATACTCACAAGCTGGCTTAGCCTCATCGCACTGCGGTTAGTAAAGATACCAAGAACGAAGAAGAGGGATCACATACTTTGATTCTGAGCCGCTTGCAGCTTGCACATCCTTTTCGGGAGAGTTTTCTTTTCCCCATAAGTATCGACTGAATGACTTGATTAGGTTCTTGTATATAGTTGGTAATGAAGCGGAGATATGAGAAATGGGACATTTATGAGAAAGCCTAAGAGGAGAAGGATACTTGCTCTATTCAAAATTTTGGTTTTTTATAATTTTTGTTGCTAATCTTGAAGTTAATATAGGTGGTAGAAAAAACTATAGAAATGAATCTTCTGTATCGCAGTGTAGATCTTGACATGCGATTAGCCTATTCTGGACACACGTCAAGTTAACAATAAACATCAGAGCCGAACTCATTCTTGGATTGCTCCTCATCACAGGAATCAAGCATTTTGCAATACGACTAGTCTTGGATACAGATAATTACTAATGAACCAAAAAGAAAAAATAATTACTAGAAACACTTCCTTTGTTGCTAAAGTGTCCTAAAAATTGTGAATGAAATGATAACCTCCTTCGCCAATTCATATTCATTTCTTGAAAAGGTGGCTCTAACTTTTTTCAAGGTGTAAATTTATTGTCTAAAGGTCAGCACTATTACCAGCACTTTTATCATTTACTCAAGACTCTGAATTTTTTATGTAGAATAAGAACAAGCGTTAACAAGATTGGGCCTTTGAAGTAAAAAAATTGATTTAAGCAGAAATTTTCAAACGTCTAAATCCACCTCCACAGCGTCTGCATTCATTCTGGAGCTCTCCAATCAAACGTTGAGCCTCTAATGGGTCTTCAACTTCTTCAGGAGCAGCCCATGAAAGAAATTCGTTGGTGTAGTTGGGCTTATAATCAGCAGGCAATATTTCCAATCTCTTTCCATATGCATTGACCTTCTTCCAGTCACGATGCACGTTGAACAAGGAATCAGAGAAGTAGGCGAAACATCTGGCGAACATGGCAGTGTTCAACTTTGAGGTCATTTGTGGCTTAAAGTCAGAATACTCCGACCATGCCTGCTCTGGATTTGCAAGAACGTAGTCAGTAGCCCTCTTGAGTGCTTTCATGATGTTGCGAACCTTCTCTGGGTTTTCTGCCAAGAACTTGTCGTTGACAATATAGAGAATAGTGCAGAAGCAGCAACAGCCCAATTCAGCCAATTGATCAATTCTGAGCATCTTGGCATCAGTAATTGGACGGCCCTGTTCCTCCAAATATTGCTCCAACTCCACCTGTTGAATACATTCAATACCAATACCAGCATCGATCTTTCCCTCGATAATGTACTTTGCAACATTCATGCCGCATCTGACAGCAGTATAGTCAGAAGGCGTCATTCCGTAGTGCTTAGTCAACTCATCAACCTGAATCTTACCGAATTCACCGACATATCCAATGCGCTTTCCTTTCAAGGAGGTGAAGTCAGAAGTAATTCCGCTACCTTCCAAGTACAAGATACCAGTAAATGGTTCGTCCAACAAAGAGCCAACAGAAGTGACTGGGAAACCACGGGCTTTAGCAGCAAGAGTGTGTACCATTGCCTTGAGACCCATGTCCACCTTACCAGATCCGATCAACTCAGTCACATCAGAAGGGTTCGAAGGTTCCAAGATGGAGACATCCACACCTTCCTCCTTGAAGTAGCCCTTTTGTTGAGCAATGTAGATCGGAATGTGGTAAGGTGTAGGCTGCCAGTTAAGCAAGAAAGATACTTTCTCGGTCATTGTGAAGTTTGTTAATAACAGAAAGAAATAGTTGCAAAATCCAGTCAATTTATACAGCAAACTTGAGGGTTATTCTCGCACCTTGAGGTTTCATTAGAGCATGAACACTAAATGTGTACCTATGGTTGAACATAGTGGTTACATTGCCACTCAAATTGAATGGTAATTATCTCATACCAAGGTTCCTTAAGCGCATGTTGATTATTGTAACTGCACACATACAATTATTCCTTGAATTGCGGGGATAGTAGAGACATACAGTTTGCTGAACAATCGATAATTAATAAAATACAGTTTGTACTACTTGCTCAAAATACGTAGATTGTCATTGTTCTGCTTCATTTTTAAGAATATTATGTAGAAAAATCTTTGGAGACCGGGGACACACTGACTGTTCCGATAAGACAGTATGTGGGGTTGCGAAACTAAAATTGGAAACTAATTGATTGCCTACAAAAGACTCAATTCCTAGAAGCGGAGCAGGTTGACCTTGCAATCCTTCCTTAAGATGGAGCACTTCGGGGGCTATCCTTCAAAATGCATATGATTTCCTTCGGTTCAAGAACTTTTCACTTACCTAATTTTATTGCTTAGATCAAGCCGCACCCAAATAATATTTTACCATGAATTGACGCAACGAAAAACTCTCTTAGCGCATTGAGTATATTCACGTCACAAAAGTGTCAATGATTGAACCCCACCGAACAATTAAACAAAATTCGCTACGAGTTACATCCAGTTTGGAAGCGGGTACCAAAGCAAGAGCAATAATTCAACAAAAGTTCAAGGTTACCACTCTCGGTTTTATGTTTCAATCGTAAGAAACTGAGTATTTTGCAAACCCACATAAGAATTTATCGTTGAACACGTTATTGAATGATTCTTAAATGCATAAAGCATGTAATTTCAAAGAAAAATTGAGCCATTTGAATAGATGAGTAAAATGAAATGTGCTATCCAAACTTTCGGTTTTAGAGAGTATAAATTGACCACATATTTCCTATGTCTTGTCATCCAATAATGAAGTTTTTCTCTATCGCTGCTACTCTTGCCCTTTTAAGTTCGGGGGTTTCTGCCTTTCCTACACTGATCTCAAAGAGAGACGGCTCTGAAAGTACTCCAACTAACAAAACCATTTTGCTCACCAATGATGATGGCTGGGCATCTACTAACATTCGTGCCACTTATAGAGAGTTGAAGTCTGCTGGCTATAATGTTCTATTGGTTGCACCTGCCTCCCAGAAATCCGGATTTGGTGGTCTGTTTGACCTCCCTACCGGTGTCAACTTGACAGAAGAAGGTGAGTTTGGCTATCCCCCCAAAGGGTCTCCATCCTGGGGTCATGAAGAAGATGACATCAATGTATGGTACTTCGATGGTACGCCTGCTTCGTGCGTTTCATTTGGAATGGACTATCTTATTCCAAAGCATTTCCACAATAAATCTGTTGACTTGGTCATTGCTGGTCCAAATGAAGGCACTAACATCTCTCCAGGTATGTTCACCTTGTCTGGAACTATTGGTGCTACCTATTCTGCGGTAGGTAGAGGGTTACCTGCCATTGCTTTCTCAGGAAGGTTGGAGAATAATTCTTTCTACCAAGATGATATTGAAAAGGAAGACGACGACTCGTTTTACGCGAACGTTTATGCTCGAAAGGTTGTTGAAATTGTTAACACTTTGTTTACTTCACAAAACAACTACCCCTACTTGTTACCTTATACTACAGGTCTTAACGTGAACTTGCCTCTGATTAATGAAGACTGTATGGACCCAGAGTGGGCCCTCACTCGTTTGTCGGGACAACAATCTGTGTCAGCAGGTATATCTTATAACGAAACCCTGGGATTGTTTGATTGGCTTGATGTCCACTACGATCCAACGACGAAGTGCATTTTTGGCGATTGCGACCTTCCTTCTGAGTCAACCATTTACTACAAGGAACTGTGTCAGATATCTGTCTCTGTATTCTCCATTGACTATGACGCTTCGTATCAACAGTATAGAACAGCTGAAAAGGTGTTAACATCTCTTTTTGACTAGATATAGATCATATAAAATTCATTACTGAGTTTAACTTGATAAATCTTTCGTTCAATTGAGTATATCTCTCTTCAGGTGATTCATATGGTTTTTAGTAAGAAAGAAGAACTAACTGGCAAGGTTGATAACCACACAGTGTAGGCTAATACTTCACCACCCTTTGAGTACTTTCAGCAGACAATGTTGATTATTCGAAGAAGAGTCTTTTAAAGTTGTGTCGTTGAAGATAACCCCATATTATCTCATGATCTGACAATAATAATCAGGTAGATAGTCCAGGATGGACTCTTCTTGCGAGTTGAAATTAACATTTTGTTTTGTATACCACGACAAGAAACAAACGTTTTGTTTCTCTGTTTCATTACATTAAGCCATATAGACACCATTATTTGGGAGGTTTTTTTTTTTTTTTGAACAATTGTAAATTGGGTACTATAATTTTTTTTTTTTAAAACAATATTGGGTACTATATCAGGGACCACGCTGAGAAGCATGGTCATAGTCCCGTTGAGAGTAGATAAACTAAGGTTGCTAAAATGCTGCTATCATCACCAGAGCTCTCACCATTCGGCTACGCAAGTTGCCACTTCCAGATGCAACAACCGACAAGTCAGCTTTAACTCAGGGCACTACAGAAAAACTGGATGT
This sequence comes from Sungouiella pseudointermedia, assembly GCA_030557285.1. NCBI lineage: Eukaryota > Fungi > Ascomycota > Pichiomycetes > Serinales > Metschnikowiaceae > Sungouiella > Sungouiella pseudointermedia. Next base: position 13,977 of record JAKTOW010000036.1, read on the forward strand.
CGATAAAGAACGTTCCGTGGCCGAAAGGGGCCGAAAACTGTCCCCTTCTTGGCTCTTGAGGTGACGACGGACGTAGTCATGTTTAATGATACGTACTAGGCGATCAACCTTACGGGCATGGTCTAATTCAACAGGAAGAGGTGCGATCATTTGGGCGAGGTTAAGTTCACCCAGAAGACCCACCGCAGTCCATTACGCTTTCGTACAGTTGCAAAACTGATAGAGATACCTCATTAGAACTGCATGAGGGATTGTATGCATACAAAACATGCACTGAGTTCTTCTCACATCAGTGGGCCCCGAAATCCGAGGGAAGAAGGAGCCGATGTTGAAGCTATGAAACGCCTCCAAAGAATGGCCAAGATGCCATTCCAAGTGGTAAAGCTCCTTCCAGAACTTCTTCCAATGTCTATAAGAAAGAGGGAGAAACCGCAGAAGTTGCTCAGAGCTAAGGACCGTATCTTTGCGGTGGTGCTTGCAGCTAAGAGATGCAAAATTCTTTGCCTGGCATCATTTCCGTACTTCAGGACTAAAAAGAGGGAAGATTTGAAAAAAACACTTTATAACCTCAATATTACAAACAGCTTTCGGAAAGAAACAAGAAAATCCGAGATAGTTTAGTGGCTAGAATTACCGCTTGTCGCGTGGTAGACCGGGGTTCAATTCCCCGTCTCGGAGCATCTTTAGCGCAAGTGGTTTAGTGGTAAAATCCAACGTTGCCATCGTTGGGCCCCCGGTTCGATTCCGGGCTTGCGCATTCTTTTTTCTCATTCCTGGCACTCTTTCTCTTCTCCGGAAGTTGGCAATTCTCCGAGTATGTCAGTTCCAATTGGCCGTTTATTTACTAACTGTCTTGTTCACTACGGATTTGTTAAGATTGAATATTTTTTCGATTCTTCATTATGTTTTTGAAGACCTCCAGGCCAGTGAGTAAGGGCCCCCCTAAATGAAGGGATTGCAAACTTCCTGGAAAAAAACTTGTGTACTACAAGCTTAATTTGGATAATCACCATTGAGTGACATATAAATTTCTGTTCTTGTCTTCTCTTAGCATGTAATTCACGTCCTCAGTAGCACTTGTTTTCTATTGTATGAATGTCGCACATACGGTCTTATCTTCGAACGAAAATTTTGAATACCATTGGAAGTGATTTGGACCATAACTGTATCCAAAGTCAAAGGAGGGCCTGACATTAGCCTGTCGCATAATTAATACGAGTTTCCATTTCGGAAAATACCCTTCGCTTCGAGATCTGAGAAAGGTGCTGGTAGAAGACTGAAGCGCAATCCTTGTCGAATCTCTTATTTTCAAGAGAGCGTTCTGTCCCTCCAGAACGCATCAGTGACCTTTTTTGCAGAGTAAGATGTTTCAGGTTTATATCGGGGACAATACTGCAAAAGCACAGCCGTAAACATGTGTAAAGTGTGGGTTCAAATGTCAGTTTTCTTCTCAGATAGTCAACTTGGTTATTTAGGTGAGAAAAATAAGTTGTCAACAGCAACAAAGAACCGATAAGAATAGGTAATTGGGAAATTTTACTCTTGTGGAGTAGTTTATATTACGAAGGAGATAGTTAAAGTTAATAAAGTCCGATATAGTGTAATGGCTATCACGGTTCGCTCTCACCGAGCAGATCGGGGTTCGATTCCCCGTATCGGAGTTCTTTTTGCTAAGCTTTTTTTATTCTGTGAGTATTCAACGTTTGTTCGGTTTCAATTCTACTATCAATAAGAATGCTTGGTACATTTATAGTGACAAGAGTATACGGGCCGTCTGCATGAACTGAAGTAATGTTTACAGGCGACACTTTAAGATCACCTGTAAATCCAAAGATTATATGCTACAAGTCTCAAGAGAGTCGAAAGTACTATTAATTCCTTTGCTTTCAATCGTTTGCTGTTACTATTATGAACCTTCTCTGAAACATTCCTTTCCAGTTCTATTGATGTCAATGTTGCTCAAATCATGTAAATTTTGGACTAGGTAACAGATGACAACACGTTCACAATCATTGCACTTCTCATCAATATTTCAGTTTATATCCGCCTATATATGAGACCTTATAAGAGCATTTCCAGCTCAGTAAGACAAATTTTGATAATGGGATCAAATGAACAGACACATATCCAATCGTCCAATAATAGGTTTGGAGGAGTGTACCCAATCACTATCGTGCTTGTTATCAGTCACACGTAGTCACACGTAATCCAAGTCTAAAATCGGCTGTTAAGAAACTCTGTCAAAATGACATTCTTGCCCATATGCCTTCAACAATAAAAGGAGACCTTCTCGTACTCGTCTGTCAGTAAAAAGCTTAACTCTATTTCCCCAGGCTACCCCGAACTGGGAAGTTCTTGGGTGTGACAAACCGAATAACCTCGGTTTATGAATCCAATCATTAGGAGCCATGTAATAACTCCCAGCTCCATGCAACCCCTCATATTTATCAATACTATCAGGGAAGTTAATTATCAACAGATGAGTCGAATCCACGGCAGGTAGAGAAACAGTATCAATCATTACCTTTAACTTGAATCATTAACTTCAGAAGTAAAATCGATCATAGGTAACCAATTCTTTGCTCAATCTCTGTTGCTAACTTTGAATTACAAAATATGTAGTATTCATAATTGTAGATTCCCTCATCTATTGACGCCTTGCGTTGTTCTCCTGGAGTTGTCTAACTGGACCACAGGAAATCCCATTTCTGTGAACTTCCTTCTACTGTGGCCAGAAGCAGTAATTGAAATTTGTACTTATATTGCTAATTACTCCCATATAAGCTTCTGTTTTTGCTTCATTTAGCAAACTGACCTCCCCTCGCGGTTATGAACGCATACCCCACTTCTACAATCAATTCTCCAGACTAGGAAGTTTCTTTGCATCCACATGCTATACATTCCAAATCCCTTTCAAAAAATAGAATCTTGGTAAGTCACTAATTCTCACTTTTAAGTAGTAGGAATCCAATATGTTTAAGCTCAAAATCTTGGTGGCCCATGAGACAATCCTTCCTATTTGCCTTCTTCCTTTGGCTCTGTACTTTGACTAATGCTCTCTATTTGAAGCCAACGCTTCCTCTGGAAGATGACTTTTATAACAAGCCTGATAACGTTGATGATTATGCGGAAGGTGACATTATTCGCTGGAGAAATGCACCGCTGATGATTCGTTCGATTTATTATCCTGTTAATGTCAAAAATGCCTGGCAGTTCTTAGTGCGGTCAACTGACTCCAGAGGAAATGCTACTGCTATTGTTACCACTGTGCTTGAACCATATGATGCAGACCCAACCAAGTTATTATCATATCAATTCGCAGAAGACTCGGCTTCTCCAAATTGCTCGCCTTCATATTCTATTCTTTTTGGTGCAAACATGGACACCGTCATTGCACAAGCTGAGATGATTCTCCTATCGACTGGATTGTCCAGAGGTTGGTATGTAGTTGCACCTGATTACGAAGGTGTACAAAGTGCATTCACTGTCGGAAGACAAGCCGGTCATGTTACGTTAGATTCAATTAGAGCGGTTTTGACCACACAGAACACGACTGGTATTGATCCAGATGCTAAGGTTGCAATGTGGGGATACTCTGGAGGCACTATTGCTTCAGGTTGGGCTGCTCAGCTCCAGCCTAAGTATGCTCCAGAGCTCAAAGACAACTTGATTGGCGTGGCCGTTGGTGGCTGGGTCACCAACATTACCTTGACTGCTCAAGCAACTGATGGAACACTTTATGCTGGTTTGATTCCCAACGCTATTAACGGAATTGTTCAGGAGTATCCTGAAATGAGACTGACTTTAAACGAATATATTAGAGAAGACAGAAAGGATTGGTTTTTTGAAGCTGCTAACAAATGTCTCTTGCCTTCCATTTTAAGTTATGCCTTCCACAACTTCTTCAGTGGTCACAATGCGTACTCTAAGATAGGATGGGATATTTTCAATTTAGATGTGGTGAAAAACATTGTGGACTATAACACATTGGCATTTACGGAGGACGAAGGCGTCCCGGAGATTCCCATGTTTGTTTTCCATGGTACTGAGGATGAAATTGTTCCCTTCTCAGGTGCTCAAAGAGCATATGAAAACTACTGCGATTGGGGCATTGATTCACTTGAATTCGCAGTCGCGAATACCACAGGTCATATTCTTGAAGTTGTCGAGGGAAGCGCAGCAGCTATTAAGTGGCTAGAAGACAGATTCAGTGGTAAGCCTGTCGTTCAGGGATGCAAGCGTACAGTTCGTAGCACCAACTTAGAATATCCTGGTGCCGACTTGGCATATTACCAATTGGTGAGAACTCTTTTCACATCTATCCCTGGCGGAGAGATTGGGGCCTCCTATCCAAGGAATGCTACAGTAACTGCGAAATTCGAGGCTGAATTGAGCTGGATCATCCAAAAACTCAATAAGATTGGACCTCTTCCATTATAGATACCCTGATCATCATTTCTTGGATGGCTATTTTACAACCAATCCAATCTCGTGTTTACCTATGAGACATTATTGCTCAACCCCTCCCTATGCTATTGGCTACTTGAATATTTATGAGAATACTTACCACCTGGTGATATTATCTCCAACACTATTTTGTGCTATGTGCTCTTTCTCTATGACTCACCATGTCTCATTAAGTCATGTTATGAATATTAATCAAGAGTATAGCTGTGTGGCTCAACATGATTGATAAAGTTAGAAATTCCTTCTGTCAGCATTCTTTCTATGTGAGTACTGTAAGCTTCATTTGAACTTCTCTGCAACAACAGCTCCTACAAAATTGATCGAAATCCCAAAATGTTTCTATTATAATAATTAGCCCAATATAACACATTATATGCAAAAGAAATGTAAATTTACCCAGAAGCTCGGTAGAGCAGGTATGGCATTCAATCCCAAACTTCCTAAAGCAGCACAAAGACCGATAAAATTATGGCCACAATAGAGATTCTGGCTGTTTTAGGAGCAAATCCAGCGTAAGTCACAGTCGGAGTAGCAGAGTTCGATCCAGCTGACGAACCAGAAGTATTAGTGGCTGAAGCCAGCTCACCAGGAACTGTCACAGCCTGCGATGTCTCGCCAGTCGTATAGATAGTTGTCCGCGAATACACTGGGAACGTCAGAGAATCGAATATCGCAGAGTCAATAGTGGTCGTGTGATCTGGCGCGTTGGTCTGCACTGAGTTTGCGGCAGTTAAATCTCCGATCTCCGCATCAGTTGTTGTTGTGGGAGAAGATTTGGTATCAGGTTGACGACTCTTGGTGGTCAGAGGCTCAATGCCTCCATGGCCAGTAGACTCGGAGGTTTCAACAGTCTTGACCTTGGTTTGGCCATGAATAGTTGACGTTGAGGTAGCTTGGCCTTCGGTAGTCTTTTGTGAATTGACTGCAGTAGTAGTCTCACTATGTTGCGTAGTGCTTTCCAAAGTTCCCTTGCCGTTATCAGTACATTCGGGACAAGCAGAAGTTGCAGTAGAAACCGTCTTCGAAATTCCAGTCTCAGAAGCTCCTGTCTCAGATGCTCCAGTGTTGGACGTTCCGGGGCTAGATGCTCCTGAGTTGGAAGCGGACTTCGAAGTTCCAGTCTCAGAAGCTCCTGTCTCAGATGCTCCAGTGTTGGACGTTCCGGGGCTAGATGCTCCTGAGTTGGAAGCGGACTTCGAAGTTCCAGTCTCAGAAGCTCCTGTCTCAGAAGCTCCAGTGTTGGATGGTCCGGTGTTGGAAGAAATCTCTGAAGTCCCGGTCTCAGGCGATGAAACATGAGTACATTCCGGACAGAGAGTCCCGGTTTTACTGCTAGTGTCGGAAACCACATTAGTCAGTTCTTTAGGAGTTGCTGACAGAGTTGAATCGCTATCAAGGCTAGTTGCACTGCTTCCAGTTTCAGTAATTGATGAATCAGTTAAGATATCCGAACTGTGCATCGTCAAGGATTTGCTCGACTCTGAATTTGGCGGCACGTACGACGTGTTCCATCCCCAAGAATTTGTGAACAGAAGCTGACTCAGAGAGGAAAGCGTCTCAGTGACAGTCACGTAGGTAGTGTCACTTGCAGTTGTGGTAGTAGTACCTTCAACTGGCCCAGTCGTAGTGGAAGTCGAAAGAACAACAGACAGCAGTGGAGTCTCAGTGACAATCACGTAAGTAGTGTCACTTGCAGTTGTGGTAGTAGTACCTTCAACTGGCCCAGTCGTAGTGGAAGTCGAAAGAACAACAGACAGCAGTGGAGTCTCAGTGACAATCACGTAAGTAGTGTCACTTGCAGTTGTGGTAGTAGTACCTTCAACTGGTCCAGTTGTAGTGGAAGTCGAAAGAACATCAGTGACAACAACATATGTGGTTCCGCTCTCGGTCACAGTAGTAGTACCAGATTGTGGTCCAACAGTAGTAGATGTAGAAAGAACATCAGTGACTCTAACATACGTAGTTCC
>JAKTOW010000037.1:0-13156 GCA_030557285.1 Sungouiella pseudointermedia
GCTGATGGATCTGTTGAGACTGATTCTGGTGTTGTGATTGTGACCACTGATGCTGCTGGTTCATTGTACACCACCACCTCTCAGTTTGGTAGTGGTGGTGCTTCGAAGACCGAGACAGGTGTTGTCGTTACTACTGTTGTTGCAGGATCAACTGTAACTAGTACTGTTTGTACAGTTTGTACGAAACACCAGTCCACTTGGACAACAACTATTGTTGCTGGTGTTACCGTGACTGTTTGTGCCGATGTCGTTGTGACTACTGACGTGTCTGGTAAGGCTGTGACTTCCTTGGTCAGCTCAGCCGCTTCTACTCAGAACGCTGTTACGTATACAACTACTAATGAAGTTGGGCTGACCGTTACTGTTTATGGTATTGTTAAGCTGACTACTGATCAGTCAGGAAATGAACATGTCTCTACAGTGTCTATTTCTACCGTTCAGAACAGGAGTGCTGCATCAAGTGTCGATGTGACGAAGATTGTCACGTACACCATCACGCACCAAAGTGGCCAAGTTAAGACGAAGACAGGGGCCTTGATCGGCACCTCAGACTCCAACGGAGCATACACCGTCGCTACTATTCCTCTCTCGACCGTAAATGTTGCCGGATCAACTTTGAGCACACAGTATGTGAATTCTCAAGCGAAGTCGACTTCAGGAAGTGCTGCCTCTGTCACGGACATATCTCCTATTGCTGGAGGTAGTAGTTCTGTCAAGCTGCTCAATTCGTTTATGTTGTTCGGGCTTGCCGCATTGGCTTTGTTTTAAGCATCATTCTATTTCGCAAATGTTGCACTTCTTTATTCATTTTCAGCTGGGACTTTGCAGCGACAGGATTTGCAACACGGATTTCGTGCAACTTTATTGAAGGTGGAATTGGTGATTAAAGTTGGAAATCTGCCTTCATCGTAAATTTAACCATTTTCGACTCCAGTATTTTTTTTTTTTGAAGTATTTCATAATTTCAATCCATTTATTCGATATAGTTTAAGTTACCTGTAGAGAGTTTTTTTTTTTTGTGAAGTTTGCTTACGATCTGCCAACGGATGAGTAATCTAAGACAACTAACAGTCCCTGTAACCAAACTCCTTGCGTCGTAGTGGTTAGTCAGATTCACTAAGGCAGCCATTAGAAATACAAAGCTCGGTCATTAATTCCACTTTCCGGTGTTGAGAGAAAGTCTGCACAAAAAAAACCGAGGGTCATCAGGCCATCGAATTGAATCAGCATTAGCGATAAGCTGAGTTCCCCGCGCCATGGATCGCCAGATCCTCTTCTTAAAATCTTTGAGAATACGAGACGGAATACGAGCAAGCTCCCCTATTAAAAACATGCGTCTCTTAGGGAGGTAGTGGTTACATTTACGATTGCACGAGTGCTACCTTATAGTGCCCGCCGATAAACCCGGTTCGATCTTATCAATCCATGCAACCATTTCTGATTAACCTTGCGAACACAGTTGAATCAAGATAAGCTTTTGAAATTGAACTACGATGATGTTTCTCCTTTCCTTAATGCGGCGAGCGACATACAGCAAAAGTTGCAGGCTTCCCAATGCGGGTCGGCATCGGGCAACATGCATATCCCTATACAATCAACTTCCAATTGAAACTTGACTTCGAATCGAAGCTCTGACAAAATTGGGCAAGTGAATTTCCCAGTTTGCGAACGCTTGGTACTGAAAATGAATTCCATCACATCACATCATCATAAGACATGATTCCACTTTTTTTGTTGATCTTTTCAAGTCTTAAACTCTTCAATCTCGAAACCTGTTGGCCTAACATATAGCAGATTTTAGAAATTGCGACGGTTTCCAAAGTATAAAAATAATACATTCCCACTTCATCTGAATGACATCATGACTTTTGAAAAGGTTGTTGTTTGGTTCTTTTTTTGGTGCTTCACCTCTGCAATTAGCCCAGATAATGTGGAGTTCTGGGTCACCCAAAATACTGTGGTGATTAACCCGGGAACCTTGACGTATGAGTATAAAGTTCGTATTTGGTCAGGAGCTTTCTATTCCGTTTTTTATCCTTTGACAACCACTGTCACCGCAGGTTTTGAAGTTGAAGAAGATGCTGCCTGGTACATTATACCCCGAAGCAGGGCACAACCTGAAAGTGAAACAGAATTTTCCTTCACTTCCTCTGGAAACATCCTTAATAATGGCGATTTTGACATTGATGGCTATTCCGCCTTTTACCAATTCACTATGAGGTTAGAGACTCTGGGTAGTTTCGTCAATAACGGAAACATGTGGCTCTCTTGTGGAACACGTCCACCACTGAATATGATAACGATTGCTGCCGAAAATGAGTTGACAAACACCGGAAAGTTGTTCTTGAGGCTGCAACGGTCTCCAATGCAAAAGCGGTTGTATTACGACTATCTTGATAACGCCGAGCATTATCCAGTGTGGCTCTCTAGCTCTTTGGAATCCGTCCAAAACCTGGGAACTATTTGTCTTCAATCTGTGTTTTGGAATCAAAATATCAATGTCGCGGGCAGTGGGTGCATCAGACTATCGCAGAGTGGATATTTAAAGCTTCACTTAGACACATATTCTTACGATCAATCTCAATCAATTTACCTTTCAGATGATTCTGCCCTTTTCATTCTTGACGGTATCTCCGGAGCCATTGGAACGAAAAGGTTCAATGTTTATGGATTCCAAAAAAATCGACCAATCCTATTTACATCCCCATTTTCGAGCTTTAGATATTTTCCTGACACTGGAATTTTGTCCATCCCTTTTGAAGATGGAGTTGTTCTTGAGTTTACGATCGGCAAAGACCTCGATGGCACTCAAATTATATATCTACAGTACAGAGAAGATTTAACGGCAATCTGGTATGCCTCTTCCAATCCAAGAATAATTCCTGATTCTTGCAATTGCCCCGAATTCCCTATTGCTCCACTGGCATTACCTTTCCCTACTCCTGACGACTCTAGCTCTGAAGTATTTTCTTCATCTGAGACTTCATCTGAGACTTCGTCTGAGAATTCATCATTCAGTTCATCTGAGACTTCGTCTGAGAATTCATCAGTCAGTTCATCTGAGACTTCGTCTGAGAATTCATCAGTCAGTTCATCAGAGACTTCGTCTGAATCTTCATCTGAGACTTCGTCTGAATTTTCATCTGAGACTTCGTCTGAGAATTCATCAGTCAGTTCATCTGAATCTTCGTCTGGATCTTCATCTGAGACTTCGTCTGAATCTTCATCTGGGACTTCGTCTGAGAATTCATCAGTCAGTTCATCTGAGACTTCGTCTGAGAATTCATCAGTCAGTTCATCTGAGACTTCGTCTGAATTCTCATCTGAATCTTCATCTGAATCTTCATCTGAGACTTCGTCTGAGAATTCATCAGTCAGTTCATCTGAATCTTCGTCTGGATCTTCATCTGAGACTTCGTCTGAATCTTCATCTGAGACTTCGTCTGAGACTTCGTCTGAGACTTCGTCTGAGACTTCATCAGAGACCACTTCTGAGTCATCCTCTGAGAGTTTAGGGTTTAAGATTTCATCTGAAAGCTCCTCAGAGAGTTCTTCTGAGACCTCTTCTGAGATTTTATCTGAGAGCTCATTTGAAACTTCCTCTGAGACTGACACTGAGTCTGAGCCTTGGTCTGAATTTTGGCCTAATTCTCGTGCTGAAGTTTCGTCCAAGATTTCCGAATCTGTGACTTCTTCAGAGCTTATTTCGGACTCTACTGGGGAGATAACAACTGAAATATCGTCTGTTTCGTTATCTTCGTTTTCTGGATATTCAACTACAACGTTGTGGGAATCTGAGATTTCGTCGAGCGATGAAGGTTCTTCCCAGAAGTTTTCGGAGTTCTCATATTATTTTTCATCTGATTCACCTTCTGGACCTTCGTCAGAGATTTCTTCTCAGACATCCTCTCTGTCAACTTTTGAGGCTCTGCTTAAGTCTTCATCTGTTTCGTCTTCTGAATTGTCCGGGGAGTCTTCGTCTGGATATACTTATGAATTATCATTAGAGCATTCTGTGACTTCTTCTCAATATTCAATTCAGTCCTTTGAATCTGAATCTGCAACTTCAATAGACAGCTCTTTTGGCTCAGAGTCTTCTTTTGTTCTCGAATCTTCGTCTAAGACATTCTCGAAGAGCGCCGATTCCACTTTTGAGTCTTCTTCTGGATTCCATTCTGAAATATCCTCTGAGACTTTATCAAGCTCTTTATTTGAGTCTTTGTCTTTACCCGAGTCTCTGCTTCCATCTGGGTCCTTGTCTGAAATTGCTTCTGAATCCACATTTGATTTCTCCTCGAAACAGTCATCCATGTACTCAACAGAGTTCCCTGATTCGTCACTTTATTCCACCACTGAATCCGTCACACCCGAGAACTCCGTCAAGTCTAGCTCTATTGAGACAACGTCTGTTGCTGTCTCTACTGACTCCATCGCTTCTTTGCATACGGCAGCTCCTTTGATCAATGCAGAAGCCTTGACAGGACTCAACATCATCACCAACATCGAGGTGCATGATAACTCCACTGGAACTCTTGACGGCCATAAGGACTATCTCTTCACCGTCAGTGTCACAATCAAGAGTGATACTGCTATTACATCAGGCTCATATGTTCAATTCACCCTTCCAGAGGTCTTCTACGGCAACTTGAATCCATTTGAACTATATTCTCGTGATGGAGAGTATGTGGGTAGAGTCACGAGTGATGGCTCTAATGTGTTTACTACACTCTTTGATGGTGAATTTGGTGCCACTCATAGTGATATTGAAGGTAAATTTACATTCAATGCTAAGTTGAGATACACCACTGCACTTTCCAAGCGTGCAGAGTTGTCGTTGGATCTCAGTAGACCAGTAGTGCAGCCATTTGTATTCACTACGGTTTCCTCTGCGTTCTCTCACTCAATAGTGTTTGCAGACGTTTCTCTGAACGAGGTTGTCGGAGAAGTGCTTATTGGAGATGTTTACGTGTTTTCTGGTGACTTTGTCTCAGATGCATCAAGTTCTTCTTCTTTTGGTGGATACTCCCCCCCATTCTCTTACTCAAACAGCATAGTTTCTGCCACCGATATAAGTACGTCTCTGGCTAGTATCACGTCATGTGCTAATGGTGGCTGCTATAGTCCAACGCTGCCGAGTTTAACTGCTCTATACGTCACTACTCATACATCCAAAGATATCACTAACGATGTCACGAAGATAAGTAAAGATCTGAATATGATTGTGACTAAGGATCTGACCGTGATTGTTACGGTTACTTCATGTTCCAACCGTGTCTGCTTACCAACTACTTCAAAGGCATTGGCTTCCGTCGCAACGACTATCATAAATGGGGAGGTGATGTTGTATACCACTTACTGTCCACTCAGCGGCGATGGTGAGAAGGTTGTAAAGGAAACTTCAGGTTATAACGCTGAAGCTAACGCTGGAGCTAACGCTGGAGCTAACGCTGGAGCTAACGCTGGAGCTAACGCTGGAGCTAACGCTGGAGCTAACGCTGGAGCTAACGCTGGAGCTAAAGCTGGAGCTAACGCTGGAGCTAACTCTGATTCTAACTCTGGCTCTGGCTCACGTAGCGGATCTGGGTTTAACAACGACTCTAACTCTGGCTCTAATGCTGGATCTTATGGTGGTTCTGGACCCGTAGAACCAGGATCGGGAGTCTATGACTCTCACAAGTCAGAAGCCAACACTGAGCAATCAACTACAGTTAATTCAATCTTGAACAATGTCACCAAGGCTGGCACAGATGCTTCAAGATCAACTTCGACAACACTCACAATCATATCTCCAAGTATATCGATCAACGAGAACAACGCCCTGGAAAGCTTCTTGGCTAGATCAATTGAAGCTATTTTTGTTGGATTGATGTCGCTTGTTACCGTTATTTTCTAGGCGGGACGAGATCTATGTGTTTTTGAAAGATTGGGATTGCTAATTTGGAATGTTCGAGACTATTGAAGCGAAATTTAATAGTTCAAATCTCTAGATGCGTTTAATATCATGTATGCAAGCAAAAGGCATCTAAAAGAATTTCCACTCCTGAAACCTTAGGCATCCTTCTTACAGCTCATTGACGCTCTCACTCACCAATCACCTTTGATGATTATTTTTGCCTCAATATCTCGTCAATTACTATTTCAAGTCACTTTTTCCGTTGTTTTATTAATCAGTGTTTGTTTAATATATGTTTCAGATTTTCTTCCAATCACAGTGTTACGGAGTGTGGATGTCACCATGAAGTTTAGTGCGAGCCCTTTTGTGATATTCAAAGCAACATCGATAGAAAACTCTAATGCGACTATACCTGATAGGTTGCATATAATAGCATATTTGGATAACTTAAGTAAATGGGCAATAGAATTCGTGTAGGTTACTGATGGTTTGATGTCTTCAGCATGATTTTGACAGAACTACGCGAATTTAAAAATGTTTGACTCATTTGAGTATGATGCCTCAGTGCTCAATGCCACCAAACCAAAAATAGAAATTTATGTAGAAGAGTATTGTTTGAGGGCGAAATGAAAGAGGCAGATGGGAATCGATTCCATGTCAGGGACTGCATCCATCTCTACTTTAACCTTTTACTCAATGCTTATCCAATTTACATAATGTAGTATTGTCAACTCCCCGCATGAAATAGTGCAGTTTCTCAGATTCGCTGGTGAATATGTTAAAAAGTTAAGGTGCATCCTCTTGAACAATTAAATGGTCCTTTGATAAAAAAAACACCAGTGTTTGCTGCCGTGAACAACGCTAATTCCAGCACTGTCAAACTAACACTGCATCCAATCTTGCGATTGTACGTCTCTTTCGTATCTTGGATACGCCGTATTTGGAGTTCTACTCGGAATAGTGGAACAGAAAAAGAATAAAACACGTGTGCATTTGTTTTCAAGCAAATCTAAAGAATCACAAGTGGTCCTGCTGTTGAATTCCGCTCTTATGTTAATAAAAGCTTCTTTACCATAACGGTATGAGCGAAAATTAGAAACCTCAAGGAGCCTGTTATAGGGTTGTTTCAAGACAATATACACAATTATCCTGTGGCTGTTTAATGAATGCACATATGCAACGTGGGATTGGAATTGATTTCAAACTACAGATTTCACGTTTCTATTGGGTAATTCTACTCTTCATTAACTAATGAAGAGCATGAAAATTTGAGGAAAGAGTTAAAGAAGCTTAATGAAGAGAGTATGGTTCCTGTAACGTTCGCACTGATTGGATTTTGCTCATTCATTGATATGTTCGAATTCCAAAGGCAAGCATTGGTTAGCATTGCGATGGAGGCTATTGAAGGCAGTTCGTAGTGTACCAAGGATTACAGAACGAAGGGAGAGAGTTTTTTTATTTTTCTCCGAGGGAGAGTTGGTAATCTGTCCAGAAGAGATATCCGTAGTCCAAGCCATGTTTAATATTCTGTATTATAATTACTTTTATAAGAGAATATACAGTGGAAGTCAGAAACAAACCAATAGATTAAAATAGCAAGTGATAGAGATAAAGATTGTTCAAATAATTCGAAGTTCAGAAGTTTCAGAAAATTATTGAAAGATAAATTTGAAGATAAATTCGAATAAATTAGCAAGAAATCAAAAAGGTTGGAGATTTCTTTTCAAGATACAAGTTCTGCAGATTTCAGAGATGACTGTATTAAATTGGCAAGAAGAAGGTGCAATGTAAAATGTTTACATTTCAATAAAGTAGAAGATCTTAGAATAGGATTGATGCTTAGGAAATCCAAGTCTGAGGGAAATAAACTCAGCAGAGACATTAAGTGGAATAGAGTATAATAAAAAATAGCACGCAGTGACTAAAATTCAGAATTGTACTTTAAAATCTTTGTTTATCCGACAGTAGTTTGACTGTTTTTTTCCTTGTACAACTATAGTAGAAGGAATATCCAATAATTATATCACTTCGCGTGTGTCTAGAAGCTTAATAAGCTTGATTTACTCCAGTTTGGCGGAAATTGTGAAGTCTGCTGATAGACCAAAGTTCGATTGACTACCAACGCTTTTTATTGTCTACTAGAGACTTTCGAGGTTTGTCATTGGTTTTAGAATTATGTGAAGAACCCTATATCAAGCGTCTCATTAGAACCTCGGATAATATCAAAGCAAGCGTCCCGTTCCCGTTCAGGGCGAAGAATGCTGACCCTATATTGTCTGTGTAATTCTTTTAAGTTGAAGCATTGAAAGACTTTTTGAAGTGCGGTCACTAAGGTAATGCCATTCTACATTCTATAAGGTTGGTCGCATCAACTTACTGCACAATCAAATTTTCATGGAAAATCACGATATTGCCCGATCTGTCCAGATTTTTCATTTGTTACTGTCAATATGGGCAGGAGAAAACTAGTTGAAACCTATCCCTTTATACCAGACACGAACCCGTTTATATTGAGGAGTCATTTCGCAGAAATCGTAGATTGGTGCTCACTCCAATGAATTGGAGAACCCAAACGCTCGAGAACCTGAGAAACTGCACCCAACGCCTTGGAAAGCTTATATTGGAAATGCTAAATGGAGTCAAGGATATTGAAAATTCCTGTGTAGAAAAACATCAAGAAAACTTGGAAGAAGGATAGCAATCGTCTACCTTCCACAACGGTCTCTCGGAGCTTTCATCTGAACGAACTCCAATTAGTCGTGGATGTAAGATTGTGAGGGGTGACGTAGATAGCAAAACACTAAGGTAATAACTTGGGGTACGCAACTGAATTTCTGAACTCTCGAAACAACATTATTCGGGTAATATGTCATCCAAGAAAAAGCTACGTAAACTCGGACTCTTGGACCGCACTTCTTTGAAGCACCGTGCCCCGAACTCTCGCTAGTATCATCCTGAATGTATTTCGGCGAAAAGTAATTAAAAGGGATTTTCAGGGGCGTCCAGAATGAGTACTTCGATTCGGCGACAATTGATGCAGACATTCCCAGGTTATGTAAAGAGCACATATGTTTGTAAGCGAGCCACTTTGCATATTTTTATTAGGTACAAGTATGTGCCCCTTACACAAACTAATCGATCTTTGAAGAATGTTTGATAATCCGCGAACCCCAGCACTTTTGAAAGCATTGATGTTGTTCTTGGCGAAGGAACCTTTACTTGTTCTGCGGCATGTCGTATATTGGATGCATCTTCCACGCCCTGCATACCCGGTGAAAATCACGCACCGACCCGCCCCAGTCTTAAAGCCTATATTTGTAGAAGCATAACCTGATTCTTTCCCGTTGACTGTGCCCAGTGTCTGTTCTTCGTTGGATGCCCTTGCAGTTTTCCTGAATTGATTTACATACTCGGCTCTCATGTCGTCAACGAGACTATGGGGATTTCACGCTTTACATGTACAAGGTCACCCAATTTGGGAGGTCTTGAGATGTATTTTTACGCCTGTGACAGATAATATCTTTAACCGTCAAGTTG
This sequence comes from Sungouiella pseudointermedia, assembly GCA_030557285.1. Classification (NCBI taxonomy): domain Eukaryota; kingdom Fungi; phylum Ascomycota; class Pichiomycetes; order Serinales; family Metschnikowiaceae; genus Sungouiella; species Sungouiella pseudointermedia. Next base: position 9,431 of record JAKTOW010000037.1, read on the forward strand.
AGAGGACATTGATGAGAGGACATTGATTGCCGTCTGAACTTCAAAAAAGTTCTTTCAGATGGACCCGTTCATGATAAGCGAAAGGATGTTTGTGCAGAAAGTGATGCTGAGCAGGTAGCGACTCTCTGTTCAATATTCTGATTTTGATTCTTCCAGGAAAATAGAGTTTACGATAAGTATCCATTGCGCTTTCTGCAACAAAATGACTATATACAGGCAAATAAAGGCTTATCTTCTCTGGGCATGAATAATTCGCTGTCAAGGAGAGCAAGGGCGCGTATGTCACCCTAAGCCGAGGCAGGTTCTTTTTTTTTTTTATGTCCCATAATGAGTGCTTGCGAGACACCTTATATTTCCTGCTATCCGAGTTTACTGTCTGCATTCGAACCAATGAAACTTTAGGAGATTGCAGAATTAACATTATGTAGTCAGTGATCCAGGCACCTGCCTGTGAATCCCAAGCTTGATCTTTAAATAATTACGAAGACGGAATTGATTCTTTCGGATCCTTCGGTGAGAGAATAGGGAACAGTTGGCAACAGGAGGCACATAATCTCTGACCCATGCACTCGGATGTACTCTTTTTATACTATTGCCTTTTGATCTCCACTCATGGCCTCCTCAAAAAGGTCGCAACAATATTGCTTCAATTAAATCCCTTTCTCCTTGGAAGAAGACTTGGCCCCTTAAAATTTAATCGAATTCAATGCATGGGCGTTGAGTTCACGCACACAGATGGTTGATATAGAGAGCCTGAGTATGCGTGGACATCTTCAAGACGTTCTTATTTTTTATTCTGTAGACCGACAATAAAGGAGTTGCACGACTGGAACCTCAACCAGATTGTCCTTCCACAGAATCCCAAAGGAATACTCGTCTCCTTTGAACTAGTTTATCTTTCTCCACACAAGATGTGCACATGATCCCTCGGCATATGTATAATAGGTTGTGGGATTGCTTCACAGGGTTCTACTTTATGCATGACATCACAAATTTTATGCATCCGGCATACGGAACATCTTCCAAGTTTCTTTTCTCCACTGGACGAAGCCATTTTAGAACACTTTGGCGTTACCTCGCGCCGAAATTACGCTGGACTCCAAAGCTTTATGCAAGGTTACTCCTATCAGTTGCTCTCGTTATACGCTTCAGCATTCCGTACGTGAATCTCTTTTTACGCAGATTCATCATTTATTTTCCGTAATCTTTTTTGTTTTACGATTTTTCTTCAAATCAGTGGTACAGAAGCGAATTTACTATCAAATGACCATATATGAGTTGGCAATAACGAAAATAGTTCATGCAAATTTTGTAAAGCTTCTCGAAGGTCACCCATGCATATTTTGCGCATAGTTCCGCGGCGTCAAGCAGCACCTTTTTGGGATCATTTCTCGATATCTCAACTGTAAAGAAGGGTAATCCAAAGCACTCCCACTGTTACAGCGGTTAAATAGATTTCGTAGTCAATTCAGTAGAGCTTACGAAATTTTAAAGTTAGCTCACCTCCGCCATGCCGATTTGTGACCCATTTTGAATACGATTGACTCTCTCGCCGTCAATCTGACTTCTTGCCGTTGAAAGCCAATGCTATGCATATGGGAGTGTTGATATGCTCGAAAGAGATGATGTTAATAGCTTAAGTATCAGTACTTGTTAACCTTAATGTTTTGAGCCCTCAAGAATTCGCGCCTTGAGAAAATTATTCTGAGGATGGTGGAAAACAGTTAGATATCCGAAATGGCGCAGAAGAGGGAAAACACAGCTGGGAAGCGGGAGATTGGATGTGTACCTCGAACACATTTGTAAGCGACTAGGCGGACAGCGGGCCGTGTAGGACCACAGGATCAAAGAGACATAACCATCAACAATATTTCTCAGCCACTTTAAGGTTGTGTTCATTGTATAATAAGCAATCGTAAATAAAAATAGGAATCATGCAGTCGGAATGCTGCGTCGCTTTAATCGTAACTTTTCAGTGGTGCACTGGCAATACCCTCTATATATACATTATGGCCATTAATTCACCAATGCTAGAAATTTTCTATAATCCGCTGCCAAAATGGTTCCTTGGCTTGTAGGTTTCCTACTTGCGGTTCTTCTGCTCAGTAGAAATGTTGCTGCCTTATGTCAGCCACTGAGTCTTACTGCTACAGGTTTCAATGTCAATTTCTATAACTACGGGTTGTACAGCCAAGCTGGATGGTCAGATGACTTTTTTACTGGCGGTTACAAAGATGCTGGACTCTTACATTCCATGGGGAATGTCGTTGACATTAACTTCAGTTTGCTTCAAACTCCACCTTATTATGCCCTGTATAACCTTATCTATGGGTACAATTTGACTGTGTCCAATTTTTCGATGGAGCTCACTGGATACTTCAAGGCTCAACATACAGGAACATACACCTTTAGTATCGTGGCCGATGATGGAGTCACTATTCAATTTGGTAATGGTGTTTACTGTTGTGGCGATGTCAGCGGTGCATTGGGTGATACCAGCTTTGTTATCAACTCTTTGAGAGGACCGGGCGGTGAACCACCAGCGGCCTATAATTCCTTCAGTGTTTCTTTACAAAGTGGTCGCTACTATCCCATGAAATTAGTCTTCTTCAATTGGAATGGTGCATTGGAACTCGATGTCTCTTACGTCGATCCCTTAAATAACCTTGTCCGTGTATACGATAACGTTTACCAAGCAGAGTTTGCGTCTGAGGTTTGTCAAGTCGAAACTCAGACCACAACTTGGTCGGGTACTTTTACTCTGACGTATACTACTCAGTTTACCACCTATACATCCGGTGGTACCGTTTACTCTAAAGAAATTATAGGAGTTGAAGTACCTCAGTCAACTACTACAAGGGCATGGACTGGGTCCTACCTCACTACAACAACTGGGCCAGTGACTGTAACATCAGGAGTACTGACCTACACAACTACCGCGGTCATTGTCGAGACTCCAATGTCTACTTCAACAACTACCAGGCCCTGGGGTGGATCTGATACTACGACGTTCACGACGTTGACAGTTGTTACTTCGGACAGTACCACCTTCACAGAGCACTTAGTTGTGATTCAGACTCCTACTGTACCAATCTCCACCACCACTGTGCCATGGACTGGCAACTTCACAACTACGGTTACTGGACCAGTCACTATCACATCGGGTTCAATTGTCTACACTACCAGCGCAGTAACTGTTGAAGTTCCGATGCCAACAGAGACTACTACTGAACCTTGGAATGGATCAGGCACTACGACGTTCACGACGTTGACAGTTGTTACTTCGGACAGTACCACCTTCACAGAGCACTTAGTTGTGATTCAGACTCCTACTGTACCAATCTCCACCACCACTGTGCCATGGACTGGCAACTTCACAACTACGGTTACTGGACCAGTCACTATCACATCGGGTTCAATTGTCTACACTACCAGCGCAGTAACTGTTGAAGTTCCGATGCCAACAGAGACTACTACTGAACCTTGGAATGGATCAGGCACTACGACGTTCACGACGTTGACAGTTGTTACTTCGGACAGTACCACCTTCACAGAGCACTTAGTTGTGATTCAGACTCCTACTGTACCAATCTCCACCACCACTGTGCCATGGACTGGCAACTTCACAACTACGGTTACTGGACCAGTCACCGTGACGTCAGGATCAGTAGTGTACACCACTAGTGTTGTTACTGTTGAAGTTCCAATGTCTACCATCACGACTAC
>JAKTOW010000038.1:0-12446 GCA_030557285.1 Sungouiella pseudointermedia
GTAGTCGTATAATTGCCAGTCCATGCAACAGTGGTGGTGGAGATTGGAATAGTAGGAGTCTGAACCACAACTAAGTGCTCTGTGAACGTAGTACTGTCTAAAGTAACAACCGTCAACGTCGTGAACGTCGTAGTGTCAGATCCAGTCCAAGGTTTAGTGGTAGTTTCTGTTGGCATTGGTACTTCAACGGTTACTGCGCTGGTAGTGTAGACAATTGATCCCGATGTGACGGTAACCGGTCCAGTTACCGTAGTCGTATAATTGCCAGTCCATGCAACAGTGGTGGTGGAGATTGGAATAGTAGGAGTCTGAACCACAACTAAGTGCTCTGTGAACGTAGTACTGTCTAAAGTAACAACCGTCAACGTCGTGAACGTCGTAGTGTCAGATCCAGTCCAAGGTTTAGTGGTAGTTTCTGTTGGCATTGGTACTTCAACGGTTACTGCGCTGGTAGTGTAGACAATTGATCCCGATGTGACGGTAACCGGTCCAGTTACCGTAGTCGTATAATTACCAGTCCATGCAACAGTGGTGGTGGAGATTGGAATAGTAGGAGTCTGAACCACAATCAAATGCTCTGTGAACGTGGTGCTCTCAGATGTGACAACCGTCAACGTCGTGAACGTCGTAGTATCTGATCCAGTCCAAGGTTTAGTAGTGATCTCGGTCGGCATTGGCGTTTGAATCACAACTAAGTGCTCTGTGAACGTGGTACTGTCCAAAGTGACAACAGTCAACGTCGTGAACGTCGTAGTGTCTGATCCAGTCCAAGGTTCAGTAGTAGTATCCGTAGGCATTGGAACTTCAATATTAATAATTTCGTTGGAGTAGACAGTACCCTCTGATGTATAGGTGGTTAATTGAGTAGTCGTCAGAGTGATAGAACCCGTCCACATTGTGGTCTTTGTTTGGACGTAGCATACCTCATTATCGAAATTAGCTTGAAATACATTATCAAACGTCAGGACCTTATTACCAAGAGGATTAACGTAAGAGACATCAAGTTGCAGTATACCATCCCAATTGAAATAGACTAACTTCATTGGATAGTAACGACCAGCCTGTAACAGAACACTGAAAGTGCTGGGGTCTGCTGCTGGAACTCCACCATATCCTCTCAAGGAGTTGATACCGAAACTGGTGTTACCCAATGCACCATTGACATCGTCACAACAATATACACCATTGCCAAACTGTAAGGTGACTCCATCATCGGCCACAATAGTAAAGGCGTGGGTACCTGTGTAATCGGCGCGAAAATAACCCGTGAGCTCCATCGAAAAATTGGAAATAGTCACAGGAAATCCATAGACGTTGCCATTCACGACAACTCGAGAACGAGTAGAAGGAAATGAGAAATTGATGTCAACAACATTTGCCATTGCTTTCTGGAGTCCGCCTGCCTTGTAGCCGCCAGTGAAATAGTCATCATCCCATCCCACTCGGGTTCGTAGGACGTAGTAGTAAAAATTAACATTGAAACCCGGGGCCGAGAGTTTCAGTGGCAGACATAAAGCAGAAACTTTTTGACCAAACTGAAGAACGATGAAGAGAAAAGCCACAAGCCATGGACGCATTGCAACAGCAGATTGTGGGAATATTCCATCTCTTGTGAACGATAGGGCAAGATGTATATATAGAAGTCTATGGGAAGATACTGATAAAAATTATTACTAGGATAAAGCATCCTTCTTACTGCATGTCAAAATATGCATGTGGATTATTTTTAAGGATTATGAAGACGCTGAGAACACTTTTAATGGATATGTTTCGAAGGTGTTACGCCGTCTCATATGAGCACCAACCTGCATATTTCGCAAATTGCTCATAGGAATCCCCGCCTTCGTTTGCCAATTACAAATTACTCATGTTGCACTTCTGTCTTTTGTCATTCTCTACCAACACAATCCCCCTAGATCATTTGTTGAAGAATTTGGTGTGATTAACTGGGCTCATTTTCTATTTTTTTTGGCCAGATAAATGCTCACAACTGTACGTCATCTCTTCCTATCTACTCTAAGCATTGTAACCACATGCAGACCATTGACTTCCAACGGCTAGTCAGAATTTACGACAAAGAAAGTCAACAATTTCAATGTTTTTGTTCATTAATGTCTGTAAGGAGCTCTTGATTGTTTTCTTTTGTTGAGGAGTAGTTGAAATTCTCCACTAAATTATTTGGTAGCTAACACATTTAGATTGAAAGAACCTTCCTTCTTTACAGCAGGTATCTGGAGACATGGCGCAACCCATCGTCTGAATTATAATGCAGGTTATATTATTTAGTGGATATTATGGATGCAATGATCAGGACAGTACCACATTTACAAATGCATATGCAAGAAGTGCCAGAGATCTACCAGTTCAGGTGATGACAATTCTTTATGGAATCCACGGAATAAGAACCGCAGTGGGTGGTTCTGATTAATCATCTCCGCTTATTGCAAAGAGGAGAAAAATATAGGTATGGCCCTCTTGCAACTCCCAGGCTTCCTCTACATTTCAAGACAAAGGTACCAACTTTGTGAACAGACTTCCTTATTGATTCTAAGAGAAAAATATAGAAAAGTATTGGACAAACAAGGCGTTTTTCAACAATGAGATACAATTTCTGAGCCGGCACACTCAAGGGTCAAGTATGACAAGAAAGAGGAAGTCGCTAAGAGAAGTAGGCCGGTCGAACTGCAAGATTCAGTAAAATCTGGTGTCATTATTTGAGTGCTCCAATATTCAAATTAATAGACAACATGTCAAGTCTAATGAATAGATTGACTGACAACGTCGAGTGGTAAAGGTCTTGTCAAGTCAATGTCGAATTTGTTGCCGAATAATGTTGTATCGTGTCAGTAGTAGAGATTCTTATGGGGGCCGAATATTTAGATGACTGGGTGAGCGAACACACAGTAGATTCTCTCCATGCTCTCCCAGGTTCATTTTCTACTAAAAAAAATAATGACATCGGCCGATTGTGTGATAAGCGATAGCTACTCGGTTGACTGCAAATCATTCATTCTCTCAAACAGTACCTACATCTGCATGCTGCACATTCTCAGCAGCCAGCCCCAATCGTAAACAAGTATTATTCAAGAAAATGACCTCTTAGAGGACAAAGGACTTCGTCATCTAGGGAACTCAGGCTTCTCTGAATACAAGCTTCTCGAATCCTAAGAGCAAGGAATCCTTGCGGTGTCATCTTATCAATTGTAGACATATCAGGGTGTCTATTTTCGAAATGATCTGAAACTTGTAGGAAAGTGTTATCGGATGTAGATCGTAAATCTCTCCAAAAATGGTCGCTCATTGCGAGGAAAATATTGTCCCACACCACTGGCTCTCTGAACGTTTAAGACGTTCTTCGTGCCGGGAATTATGCAAGGTTTACTACTCTGGGCACAGTGTACGTGAAAGATGAGCCTTGGGAAAATAATATGCTCCAAGGCGGGGTAACACAAAAGGACCTCGGATGCAAGGTGTGCATCTAATATACGACCTGTCACTGAAAAGTACAGTCTTACTTGCCAAGGACAACGTTTTTCGCTACGAAAGTATTTTGCTCGCAAGTTTTCATAATTGCCGAGTATTACCGATGCCACAATTCCTAAGCTGCATATTCTATGTAGCACCAACTAAAGAGAACCATAACTTCGCGCTGTCCAATTGTTGTTCTTTTCTGGTATAACCCATTTATTTTGTCGGTCTCATGAATCGTTTACCTTCACTTTGTTGAAGAGACGTACCGTTTGACACTGTCACACAATTGTGTCCACTCCTTTGGAGAAGCCCTGGGTAATGTTAATGATTATTGTGCAGGAATAACCCTCAGTTAGGTTTTGTTCCAGAAATCTTGGTGGTGGCATTTTGCATGTTCAAGTGTTATATCTACAGAAATCAGTCAAGTTAAATGGGATAAGGTTGCCCGAGAAAATATTCAAAAATGATGGCAGACACTTTAAGTTGTTGAACTTAAGGAGATGAGAGTATACTGGGGAGCGTGATCAGGTTGGTGAATTCCTCTTTGTTCAAGTAACTTGATAGGCTAGGGATTTGGATGCTGTGGCCGATATGTTTCTCGCCAGCCATGGAGTCTCCTATTGAATCTTCATTCAAATGCAGTCTTTGCGTCGCACAGAAAGCACGTTGTGCCGCGCGGACATTCGAAGCATGGTTGCCCGAAGTTGGTGGCACAATATTTTCTAGAATTTGCTATCCCGATATGGCTGTATCTCTTAAAATTGGCCCTAATTCGATTTTCTTGACGTATAATGCACCTAAAAAAAAGAAATTACGGATCCTCGCACTAATCAAACATCTCCTAATCACGAAGATTAGTCTTGGTATTATATTCTCGAAACTGAAACAGGTGACCATCTGCTGGGAAGGTCAGTTGCTAATGTTGTGGTTTGTGCTTTACAGCATAGAAAAAATGTCTTCAGGTTGATAAGACCACCTCAGTAAGTAACATTTTCAACTTGATCTCACTTGCGTCATCTTTTCGGTTACTGAAAATTCCTTCCATATAATATAGATTCCAACGTCTACTTGAAGAAATTTTGGAAGACATCTTATTCTTCCTTTAAAAATCACAGTTTGTATCTAGGCACAATGATATATCGGACTCTACTTCCCGTAAAAATCTCCCCATTTAATCTTTCGAGCCACTCAAAAGATCATTGTCGGTTCTAAGACAAAGAGAGTTCATGTGAATTCAAAGTAAATCTTGGGGAAAGAAGTCCATGATAAGATTGCGTTCTATTATTTGTCCCCGCCCATGCACCTGATCTCCTGATATGATAACTCCATGAATGCAAATTCCAGCCTTTTCTTCAATCTTAAGTGGCTGCACGATTGCCGATTCCCATTTCCGTTGAGAGGGCTGTACTTGTTTCTGTAGTCACGATTCATGCAAAATTATGGTAAGCTCACTTGTGCTACTATCAGCAACTCCTGCCTAAATTGGTCTAATCCTCGGAATTCCACTTCTGGAGATATCTCCAGCATCTCATCTTAGTTGAATGCTTTTTAGGAAAGCATCTAGAATAGCAACTAATCGTGTCACATCTTTACTACCAATGGAGCCAAATATTGTTTCATCTAGTCTGATTTGGTTTATTCTTTAAGTAATCCCAGGTCTCTCGAACTCAACTTCAACTGACTGTATTATTAGCCTTGGGCCAATCCAAGAGAAATAATAGGTCACTGAATCCAAAGTCAGAAATAATGAGTGACATAACCCGCGATGGCGAAAGAACCTCGGACTGGAAAGAACTGATAACATACACGGCTATAAAGAAGGAAAATAAACTCAAACTGTTTGATACTTTCTCCGAACAAAATTCAGTATAAACGGAAAAGTTAACCATGTCCTACTGGAGTTGAAATCTCCATTCCGAGCTGGGTAAATTCTTGTGAAGCCTGCTTATTCAGTGGTGGAGGCAATTTTTTGACCTTCTTCACAAGATTAGAAGGATAGCGTTTTGGCAATTTCGACATGGAAAAATCCACCTCCTTGCCTTCTAAACCATTTCTGAGAATATTTGAAGCTATGTGGAACTCTTGTTCGCAACAATGTGCTTAGACTTCGGAGGAGAAATTTATGGGGACGAGCATAGTTTCCTCCTCTGTTATTGGCTCGGAACACACTGAAATTTACTTGGGCGATATACATAGTAAGCTGATAAGTTTTAGCCAATAACCGGACGTTATTCCTATCCAGAAAATTATGTATATGCATATGGGAAAATTCACTGAGAATAGTTCCCCTGACATCACATAATGAGATGACTTTTACTCTATGTTCAATAATTGTACCGAACATACAACTTGAACGGACGATAGTGCTCATATAGCTGGAAAATCAAACCCTGTCAAGTAGACTTTGCAATGCCACTTTTAGCCTCTCGAACTAACTTTATGAAAAGGAGGCGACTGTTCTCTGTAGCGGTCGAAGAATGAAGCCAGGTGAGAACAACTGTACCCAGAACATCCGGAAGGAAGTAAAAGTTACACTTTTTCTTGGATCAGATTCTTGAGAATTTCGACACTAAATGGGATACAGAATACTGTTAGATGGACATCTCTCCTAGCTCCCTTTTCAAAAAGAGGATGCTAACACAGAGAGTGCGGCAGAAATTGATCTGCCACTTAGAGAAGAGTGGAGTTTGTTCCACCAGAGCTAAGAGGGTGCTACTTTGTGCTGGCCACTGTGGAAGCTCAATGAAAGAGATCTTGAAGGCAAATAATCTGACATCTCCTTTGAGGTTGACTTTGTTTCATTAACATCAAAACATTCCTCGGCTATAGTATCTCATGCGGAATACAACAAAAATTTCCTGGCTTGCTCAACATAGATGGATATTACGCAAGCTGTTGAGAAATCAAAATGAATTGAATATGATCATATCAGCAAATTCTTTCCCGTAGTGACTGGGTGTTGGATGCTCTCCAATATCACAAGAGCAATGTTGAACTAGAATGAGAATGAAGAGGGAGAACCATAACTTTTATTGTGAACCACAGCAATGGAGGTGGTGGTACTTCTTTAAATGGTTGAATTCAATAATCTTTATACTCACTGGACAACTCGTACTCGTGGGGTAATTGGGACCGTTACGAGTGATGTAAATATACATAAGATTCACAAAAAGAAATTCCTATATTGCTATTTCTTTGTGAATCATCAAGGTTCAATACCTTTCCTTTATATCTATTAAGACTACTTGAACCACCTATAGCCTGAGAGAAGCGTTTGCAGTAGAAAATAGCTTTACAGAAAAAAAAGCGTAACGAAAGTAATTGTTTGAATAGTAGGATTCAAAAACTGATTGGTATTGTCACTGTACACGTAAGGAAGCACTTCTTGATTGCTGGAGATGCTCAACACTATCATTCACTGCCCAGGAATCATATCAAGCTTTACAGCAACAGTAAACGAATAGAGCAATGAGTTCCGAAATACTTCGACTAAGTACCTCCCTAGGTTAGTGTCAAAGAGTCCCTCGTAAGACGGTGTATTCTCGTCATAATTGTGCTGATTGGTGAACTTGCACTTTCTAACAAAATATTTCAGCCTCCTACTCGTGGCTCATAACGTCAAATTAAGATCTATCGAAACCTAAAGTGCGACACAATTGCCGACGCGTCATTGTGCATGTTTCCATGTAGAACGCCCTAGAGGAACTTAGTAATGCCTATTTCGAAAACGGCTCATATTAAAGATAATCTAGCGACCCTAAAGAACTTATTACACTTTAGATCTTAGGAGCGAGATGATCAGGTTGACGCCGTCAAGAATACAGCGTCCACTGCTAAAAAGAAATTCATTAGCTGACAGTTATTAAAGTACTCAAGATTAGTACAGGAAAGAAATGCAATAATCCAAAGGAGTTCCAAAGTAACTACATGCACTCACGAAATGCACGTCTGTGAAATAAAGTCCATTCGCCCGTAAAGAAAAGCTTTTGCCAAGAATACGGTACAAGTAGCGTTTTGAGTGCCAAACTTCAAAATTCTCAGAATAAGGATCGCCTTAGTATTATACCAAATTTGGAAACTATCGCAGCCTGGTTCGTTTTCCTGGATGCGCGACGCACCTATATAAAAGAAGTTTGCGGGACCAACTATTGTAACTCATTATTATACACAAGATGTGCTTTCTGCTTATTTTTTCGCAAAAGAATCAGGCGAACATACGGAAGGACTGTCATATACATGCACTGGTGTTTATGTCAATAATACCTTCTGGCGGAAAATGACACATGTTTAGGGCCTGCACTTCAGGATAATCAGAAGTGGTGGCCTTGTTCGGTAAGGCGCCTATGAACTTCACATCGCCACATTTTTCCCAGTTTCTTTGAGCCCTTCTGTCCAATGAGATCTTCATTTTTACGCAGTTTAGTTTTTAATATAAGGACACAAAGATAGGGCCATCGAAAAGCGTATATGTTTAATTAAGAAAATTTTCTGGAGGTTTATTTGCGCGATTTCGTATCTGCACCACTAAGGTATTTGCACCACTAAGGTATCTGCACCACTAAGGTATCTGCACCACTTAAGTATCGGGAAACCAATCTTGAATATCAGTCCATTCAATAGTGCTGAGGAAAATCTTCCTGAACATGAAACAATGGAAGCCACATAGCATTCCTTCAATTATGTCTAGAATTTGAGCTCATCAGGGGTTGAGGAAAAGAATTTATTCGCTCCAATCACATGGAGGACACTTGACAACTCTTTTCAAAAATTCTCTAATTGTCTGCTACCTATGGCACGTTTTCTGTGCATTAATTTATATTTGGACTTTCTTATGGAGAAACAGACAATCAAATTAAGGATTTTAGGGGTGGACGTCACCAAGAACTGCGAAGTGACTCAAAAATCGGGCAGGATGTCACCTTATTTGACACCATCAAGAAAAAGTTCCCTCAGAAATTCACTCATATTATGAATAGAAGACTGATTAAGACTACGAAGCATTCACTGCCTCAACCCAGGAAGTAGAATATCGATTTTGTGAGAGCCATTTTTCAAGAACATAAAGGCATCAATCTCAGTCTCAGGATCTAAGCAGGTTAACGTGAGGGTCCCTCTTCGCGAGCAGAGAAGCCAACCGGTCTAAACATGCTTATATGTGTTGTGTTAGTTGAGCACTTTGGATTTGATATTGTCAAATTGCAGATTCTAAGAACTTTAGTCTACTCGAGAAAGACTATGCAACTGTCATCTTGACAACAAGAACCCAAATATTGAAGTATGAGAATGATCATTAAATCATTTGCTTCTTGAGGCATAGGCGAGGTGGAGGAGACGTATTACAATTCCAGCTGGCTAAATGAGCAAATGAATTTTTGGAAATTGAATGGCAATATTCGATAACCAGTATTTTTTCGATTGCTCGCCTATTTTGGAAGACTATTTGAAGCGAACTACAATCCAAGGCAGTATACAAGTATTTCTCAAATGATTTCAACGTGATCAAATCCAGGAGCAATATCTATAAACAGAAAAGTGCTATTAGGTACTACTGAGGTATTTACTTTCCTGATGCGATAATTGATTTTACCGGTTCAGCTCTCAACCTGGACTTATCATATATTAGTAGAGAAATTGGATGCTCAATGCCCCCCACTAGTGCTGGAGCATAGAGAGATCCCAATGTAGTATGTGGTGGAATCCTCTGACTCATTCACACAACTGGTTGAAATATATATTCCTTTCTTGTAGCAAGATTTTTCTATTGTCTGATACTTGATTCTATAGTCAAAAAGTCAGCTTTATGTATCTCAGAAAGCAAGAGTAAGCAAGTAATATTGATTCAAATTCACTTGTCACCAGCTCAAATTGATGGATGATAGTAAATCAGTTACTTGCACCCTCACTCAGTTTGTGCCTCTTCAATCTGCAGAGCAATTCAATAAGGATAGGCTGAATTACCCCACCAAATACTAACACGAAAATTTGGGAGAAAAGAAATAGCATGGTGCCCCCTGGCTCTATCTACACTCTACAGACAAGACTTTTTGCATCACGCCTTCCGGCCCGCTCTCTTGCATAGATTATTTGGATACTCTGTCTCTTCTTAGTATTAAAAATCTTCCTCTGCCGCTTGGAGTCTTGTTGATTTCAAGTTCTCGCTGAAGGAAGTTGTTTGTTGAGCTGTTCATGTAAGGAGATACATCCATCCAGTTCAATGGTCATGTATCCCCTCTGCGGAAAATTTATCTGAAAATTGCTCAATGTATAAATTGTATGAGGTTCTTCCATTTGACTTCAAGAAATGAATTCCTTAAGTAAATTGCCAAGTTCTTCTTACAGAGAGAAATAATACTCTCTTAATTGTTCTATAGTCTTGTTTATAATATTCCGCTATGGGGTCTGATTTGGTCAAAAGCGACTTCCTGAATTTCCTTTTGCTTTCAATCAGAAGATCTTAGTAATATGTTGAGCATCCAGGTTTACAATGAGCTTAAACCATTCCTGAATGCAAATGCTTCCAGCTCTCGTGGATGGTCACCTTGAGCTCATTGATCTCCCACAAGGTTTAGTCACTTAAGTAGTCTCTTTACTGTCTCCAACATCTCAAAAACTGCGCGGCCTTAAGCTTTATCTGGTGCTGTGTGCTGTGTGTAACATAGCCTTAATATCTCGAAAAGATATACAATCTGAAGGTTCCTTCAGAAAACTAAACGCATCGAATTATTTTGATAAGCAGTGGTCAAAATCTAACCACACACTTTTAGATGCTGAAATTTGAAATGAAGCCCAGTAGCCACCCACATCTGGATCAATATTGTTGAAAAAATCGATTACGTGCAGTATCTGAATAAAGTCTAATTTATTCATCGTTCCTATTAAAAAAATTGTAATTAAAATTGTCTGGCGGTTAAATTAAAGTGCAAGTTATTCATTATATTTTTTTTGTTTCAATTCCTTGAGAATTCGATTTTTACGTGCGTTTTGTAGTTTTCTAGTATTTTCCATATCAGACAATTCCTCTGTTTTTAGTCAGTTCGCGTCCCAAATGCAAAAGAATAAAATTGTAGATGTTCTTGAAAATATTCATTCTTGACCTAAACAGCACTCTAACATCTGCTGCTTTCATTATTGATGAGAGAACTATTCTTTTTTTGGATTCTGTTGTGTCTGAACGCCCCAACACAGGTGGTAAACTGATAGTACAGCTTTTCAAGAAAGGGAATCCTTAAAAACAGAGAAGCGATAATGTAGTTCTATTAACCGAAATTTGGAAAATCAACTTTACATGAAAACAAGAAGGACTGTGGCTTGTATTTATTCCTGAGCATTTAAAGTGTTAGCATATGACATCGCGAGGATCATCAACCCCGAAGATAACCTTTTAAAGTTGAAGAATTATATGGAGACACATAAGACTAAAGGATTCGCGATTCAGCATGCTGCTTCGGAAAGAGTGCTATAGAGAGGTAGACATTTCTACTTCAGAAGAATAGAGCAGTTAGTATTTCAAGACTAGTTTCTTCTTAACTATTCCAAGAGCGCAAAAAAAAAGAAAATGCGCTTAGAAGAGTTGTTATTAGGAAGAAGTGTATATTGGGAAAATTAAAAGAATAATTTGAGGCAAGATTCTGTTAAAGATCTGAAGACGAAGAGACCCCACATGCATTCAAGGAAAAGGAACGTCCCACATATATCCATTTGTAGGCAGAGATGAGCCGTCTGCTAACATTTCAAACTTGATTACAATCGTAACCAAGCTGTATGTAAAGAAAATACGGGAGTTCCCTGAACTGCACTTTAAAGCAGAGTAAAGAAAATCGCAAGAAAGAGAAATTCAGGTTCGTTCATAAAACGCCCCAAAAGATAGTCAATACCTAAAGAAGTAAGTGAAAAAGCTATTTTACCAGTCGAAAATTCGAATATAATCAAACAAAAACAACAAATAATGAAACCACGAATACAAAAAAGTCGTAAGTAGTTGAGTAAGCCTTATTCTCAACTATTGCAGATTGAACAAGAACAGTTGAAGATTCTCTCAAATTCGTAAATTCTGGCGCCTCAGCTGAAGTGATACTACTAGTAAACAATGTCACAAAAGTTACTTGTGAAGCCGGTGTGTAACTTTCCATCTCGTCACTGTGATTGTGGGACTCACTGAACTCCTCGGAAGATGAGTAAGAACCAGACAAGGAGAGATGACCTGTGAAGTGAGAGTTCGCACCGTTCTTTGTAGATGCCACCAATTCGACTTCAGGAGTCATCGAACTACAAAGTTCATCATTTCCATTGCAAATTGTCACTGTAACTCCCATCAGCTGGATTGTTGAAGTTGATTCTAGTACAGGGCACTTAGTTGTGTAACCAATCCCATTCACAGTGGTGACAACATTCTCCATCACAGTAGAAAGCACGGTCTTCGAAACTGTGTCATTGTTCTCCCATGGTGAATTTCCCGTCCTTGAGATTGCCTGAACAATTGAATTGCTGAGAGCCACCACGACTGCAGTTGTTGTTGCTTCCAGGATGGGAAGAAAAGTGGACAGTGCTTCAGAGGATTCAGGTATTGGGCAATAAGTGGTATAAGAAGTAACTGTACCATGAACAGTCGTAGTGACAACTATAGTCCCTGTCCTAATTCTGGTCATCAGAGAAGATATAAAGCCTGTGCTCTTGATAGTATCAGGCATAGATGCAGAAGACCTAGTCAAAAATGTAGTAGACGAGCTTGACTCAGTAGTGGAGCACGACTCAGTAGATGAAGTTGACTCAGTAGATGAAGTTGACTCAGTAGTGGAGCACGACTCAGTAGACGACGTTGACTCAGTAGATGAAGTTGACTCAGTAGATGAAGTTGACTCCGTAGTGGAGCACGACTCAGTAGATGAAGTTGACTCAGTAGACGAAGTCGTCTCAGTAGATGAAGTCGACTCAGTAGTGGAGCACGACTCAGTAGACGAAGTTGACTCAGTAGACGA